>CM047807.1:89964061-89984061 GCA_026214975.1 Gentiana macrophylla
AGTGTTTTCAAAGATTGATCTTAGGTCCGGTTATCATCAGTTGAAGATCAAGGTAGCGGATATACGGCTTTCAGTACGAGGTATGGATATTATGAGTTCTTGGTCATGCCATTCGGACTCACTAATGCTCCATCTATATTTATGGATTTAATGATGCGTGTTTTCATGCCATACTTAGACAAGTTTGTGATAGTGTTCATAGATGACATCCTAGTATACTCAAAGGATGAGAAGGAACATGAAGAACACCTGAGGATAGTATTGGATACCTTGAATCAGAACCAGTTGTATGCTAAGTTCTCAAAGTGCGACTTTTGGTTGGATCAGGTTAGTTTCTTGGTCATGTCATTTATGGAGATGGCATTAAAGTTGATCCAGTGAAGATTTAAGCAGATGAGAAGTGGTCCAGACCGACTACAGGTTCAGAGGTTAGAAGTTTTCTCGGTTTTGCTGGACTATTGGAAGTTTGTACAAGACTTCTCAAAAATAGATACACCACTTACCCGGCTCACTCAGAAGAATGTGAATTTTGAGTGGACAAGTTATTGTGAATATGCTTTCCAGACATTGAAGGAGAAGTTGACTACAGCCCTAGTTTTGGCAGTTCTAGAGATCTTTGATAACTACGACGTTTATACTGATGCTTCGGGACAAGGTTTAGGTTGTGTGTTGATGCAAGGAGAAAAAGTAATTGCTTATGCATCAAGACAGTTGAAAGTACATGAGAGGAATTACCCAACACATGACTTGGAGTTGGCAGCAGTAGTGTTTGCCCTAAAGATTTGGAGGCACTACTTGTATAGAGTTAAGACTAGGATCTTCACCGACCATAAGAGTTTAAAGTACTTCTTCACTCAGGAGAATCTGAATATGAGGCAAAAGAGATGGTTAGAGTTCATAAAGGATTACGACTTGGATATTCAGTACCATCCAGGTAAAGCCAATGTAGTGGCGGATGCTTTGAGCAGTAAAACCGGTGTTTGCGCTTTCAAGTGTTGAAGAAGTTGCGAGAAGGTTAGATGGGCTGAAAATCCGGAGTTTTGATCAGTTGAAGAACGACGTTTGTGGCACCGTTGTTAGCAAGATATGAGTTGATGGATGATATTCGGGAAAAGCAAGATGAAGATCTAGTTTTGGTTGATTTGAAGCGAGTTGCAAGAGAAAAGCCCACTGTAGGTTATGTGTTAGATAAGAATGAGAACCTTTGGTACTAGGATTGCTTGTGTGTGCCTAATGTCGGTGATCTAAGGCAGAGAGTTATGGAAGAGGCACATAGGATTGCTTTTGCAGTTCATCCAGGAGCTACTAAAATGTGCAAATACTTGAAAGAAAAGTTTTGGTGGCCCTCGATGAAGGTGGAAATAGCTAAGTTTGTAGCAGAATGTGATACTTGCCAGAAAGTAAAAGCAGAGCATAGAAGACCAGGAGGAATGCTTAAGCCTTTGGATATCGCTGAATGGAAATGGGATAAGATCACGATGGATTTCATCACCGGTTTACCTAAGACAAGAGGCGGAAATGATGCGATTTGGGTGATTGTGGATAGATTGACCAAATCCGCTCATTTCTTACCGTTTAAGGTTGATATGCCCTTAGAGAAGATGACCACACTATACCTGGATAATATAGTGAAGTTACACGGAGTACCTATCTCTATAGTCTCGGAGATAGTCGGTTCATTAGTCGGTTTTGGAAAGGTTTACAGCAAGCTTTTGGTACGAGGTTGGATATGAGTACGGCCTTTCATCCTCAGACATATGGGCAGTCAGAAAGAACCATCCAAACACTTGAAGACATGTTAAGAGCTTATGTTTTGGAAGTAGGCGGATCATGGGACGATTACCTACCTGTAGCGGAGTTTTCCTATAACAACAGTTACCACGCAAGTATAGGCATGCCACCGTTTGAAGCTTTGTATGGAAGAAGATGTAGAACGCCGTTGTTTTGGGATGAAGTCGGGGAAAGACAAGTCACCGGGCCGGAGTTGGTTGAACAAGCTAAGGAAAGAGTTCAGTTGGTTACGAAGAATTTGAAGGCAGCTCAAGATAGACAGAAAAGTTGGGCAGATGTCAGAAGGAGATCTCTTGAGTTTGAAGTTGGTGAAAGAGTTTATCTACGAGCTTCACCAATGAAAGGAGTTAAACGTTTTGGACAAAAGGGAAAGTTGATTCCAAGGTATGTTGGAGCATTTGAGATTCTGGAAAGAGTTGGACCATTGGCATATAAGCTTTAGCTGTTTTTCATGTGTCCATGTTGAAGAATTATTTGTCGAAGAGTGATGTTGAAACCACATTTGATCTGGAAGTTCTTCAAGATAATCTTGCGTATGATGAGAAACCGATCAGAATTTTGGACCGGAAAGAAAAGATGATTAAGAGACGGTTGATCCCTTTGGTGTTGGTGCAATGGAGCAATCATTCACTGAATGAAGCAACTTGGGAAGTTGAGGACGATATGATCAGGGAGTTCCCATATTTTATGGACTTACCTGGTATGTTCTAGTTTCGAGGACGAAACTCCTCTTAAGGGGGAGGAATGTAATATTCCAATTTTTGAGAATGGGCAGACGTGTCATTTTGCGAAAACGAAATATTATTATTCCGACTTCTTTTATTGGAGTTAAGTTTTTAGGAGGAAAAAATATATATATGTCGAGTTATATATATAAGGAAATCTGATTTTAAGTGAAAGGGTGATTAAGGAAAATAAGAGATTAGGTTATTATTGGGATTTTTCCCATTTAAGGAAAAATAAACCCAATCAGTTTCCCTAACCTTTTGAACCAGATATTCCACCTCCTAATCCCTATTATCTGCGTGTGAGAGCTAGAGAAAAAGGTTGAGAGATTTCTTCAGTTTTCTAAGTCGAATCTCAACCGTTTTCAGATTTGAGTAGAGCATTGGAATCGTGTGAAAGGAGCATCGTTTCAACACAAGAAATTTGGAGCTTTTCTCAAGGTAATATTTTTGGCTTAGCTGCTGTTTTAGATGAGTTTTGGATATCAAAACTCATATCTTTCATAGTTTTGTGTTAATCGAAGCGTGTGATCGAATCTGACCCTTTTTGGAATTGATCACATAGGTTTCTGTGAGAAGGAAGATCGTTTCTGCAGTTTACTGAGGATTTGGAATTTGTTTATCTTGCTAAAAGGTAAGAAGGTCTACCTACACGTTAATTACGGTTTATAGGGTTTAAGTTATGATTTTGTTGATGGTTTGATGGTTAGAATTCATGCTACGAATTGTTTAAGAATCATAGGATGTTATGGCCCTGTGAAAGTCAAGTTTTTCTGCTATTTTCTGAGTATATTGATGTTGAATAAGTTTGGGAATGATTAGGGTTCAAAAACTAAGTTTTTCGGGAGTTTCCGCACTTGGTGCGGGCGCACCAGGCCTAGTGCGGGCGCACTAGAGGCCCTGAACCTGAATTTTTACATTCAGAGAGTTAGTGCGGCGCATCAAGCCCAAAGGCAGACAAGATTTGAGCCTGGAGCAATCTTGGCGCGGGTCGAGTCGGCAGATTTTGAATTTTACATACTGAGGGCTCAGTCTTGGGCGCGACCGCCCCTGCTTTTGAGGAGAATGTGGGTTTAAATCATGAAATGAGTTTTAAATGTTAACCGTTTGATCTAACAACATTAATTAAACATAAACAAGCTCCAATTGAGTTTCTGATGCGTTTGGTTCCGGCACCGGACGTACTCTTAAAGGTAGTTGAAGTTTGGGACCGTCGGAAAGGCATGAAAGGGTTGTGCTTTGATGATCTGAGTTCATCAATGTCTGTGTACTTGATAGAATGTGATGTCTAGCCGCCTAAGTGATGGAGTAGAGTTGATAAGGTGAGTATTGCTCTGAAAACACTTAGGTGGCTAGTTAATTCACAATAATAATTACATAAGTGTAGTAAAAGATAAAACGTCATTTATTCTCGGTTAGGCACTATTTCATATCGGCGATGTGATACGTTAATAATAGGTGAACAACGCTACTGGCTCAAAAGGCTGAAGGGTAGTGGAGGAAATTCATCGGACGTATACGCATACCGGGGCGACCTCAGAGCTAATCGGTGCTAATCACCGCCAGTTAGCAAGTATATCTTCAGGCTGATTAACACCATGCGCAGCGTCATTGAGTGATAACGTAACCAAGATAAGCTAAGCTAGAAACGTATAGTCATGAAGTGTCGATGGGCACGGAATGAACCTTAGATCGAGTCAGTCTCATAAAGATAATTGTTAAAATAAAAACAGTTAAAGAGCCTTAGTTAATTTGTAGCTTCTACTCCTTACTATGTACAATGTACTTACCTCAAATGCATGTTTATTTATATGTTTGAGGGAGAGAAGACGAACAGGTAAATGTGGAGTTCGAGGAGGACTTTGATGACGACGTTTGAGGACGCCGGAGTTGAAGCGTTTATTTACTCCTGTTTTTATTTATTATTTAGGCTCGAAGTTGTTCGGAATTTTGTAACTTTTTGTTTAGTACTTTTGGAGGTTATCGACGCTTTTGGTTTCGTTTGGTTTCCTTTTCGATGTAATGAATGTTACATTTTTTCTTTAGATATTGAGTTCATATTCTTTGTTATTTGGAAAAAAAATTACTCGTGTTTTTTTGCTTCCGTTTTTGCTTAACTAGATACGACGTAGTAGAGGATTACGTATAAAGTGAAATTTATTTTATTTTATACATACCGAACGTTTTTTTTCCGGATAAATACTCGGTGTCTCCATAATTAGGACATTTTAAAAGATCATTGTAGGTGTCATATAACCACTTTATAAACATTTTTTCCAGTATATTTAAATTATTGGTCCTCTACACATAAACACTTTTCCTATTATATACTACAAACATTTTCATTGCTACAATAAAATCTTTAAAAACAGAAAATCAACATGGATGCAATGGACCGTTTCATGTTTGTAAAAACTCCCACCACCCCCTCTCTTCATAGTTAGGGCTGTAAATGAACCTAAGTATTCGATTCGATCCGAATATTCGGCTCGAAAAGCTCGATTCGGCTCGTTTCGTGGGTTCGAACTTCGAGCGAACCTTACAAATTAGATATTCGTGTGGTCAAGCCGAACATGTTCGCTTTCCGGATATCATAAATTCATATATTAGATTCGAGCCGAACATGTTTTTAAAACCGAGCCAAACATGTTCGATTTTTTTTAAACCCAGCCGAGCCGAACATGTTCGAACGGTTCGACATGTTCGAGCGAACCGAGCCGAGCTTTTTTCCCAAATACCAGACCGAACCCGGCCGAATAATGAAAATATAAGGCTCGGCCATTTCAAATGAGCCGAGGCCTAAGGTTCGAACATATCGAGCCGGCCGAACCCCCGCCAGGCTTGGTAGGGTTCACTGCTTTCTGTGCCTATTCATAGTCAATAAAATCTTTAAAAGAGAAAAGCAACATGGATGCAATGGACCGCTTCATGTTTGTAAAAACTTCCCCCCCTCCTCATAGTCATCCTAATAATTAGGGGTGAGCAATACCCCTGTTCGGTCGGTTTTTTTCCGTTTTTTAAAACCGAACCATTTTATACGGTTTTCAATTTTCGAAACCAAACTAGAACGGTTTTCAGACGTAAACCATTTGTTCGGTCCGGTTTGGTTCAGCTTGGTTCCGGTTTTTTACGGTTTTTCTTTAACAATTAAAATTATTGATAGGAAATCACAAATTGCCTCGTAACAACAAATGATAATATATGTAATACATTAGTACTATTATGCTAGTAAATCCAATGAGATGATTTAACAAATGTTTTATATTTAACTAACATCTACCCATGCGAATCTTAAAGATCCAAAAACCAATCATATTTCAACACCATCCAACACAACGAAATCGACTACAATTGAATTCCAAAGTTTGGGACGAACAAGATAATGGAAGAGTCATCCCTTACTCATTTCAATTCATCAATGAATCATCGATTTCAAAAAATATTAATAATGAACTAATCGTTATATTATTGAATATCATTTATAAATCTCAAAATCCATTTGACAAAATAATATTTTGAGTATAGTCAAGGAAGAAAGAGTAATGTGTTTGTTCCATAAGTAAGCGAGAGATAAATTAAAGATAGCTAACTTTCACACATTTCAAACGAAAAAAAACATGTGATATATTTTTGGACTTTATTTATTTAGTTAGAACATATTCTTCATTTTATTTTCTCCAAAACACCAACTCGTATTTGATTATCTCAACAATGTTATTGTCCAACATAATCTAATTATAAGCAAATAAAAGACAAACTTATATAAAACTAATGTATATAAATGCATTTATTTATATAAGATGTCAAACCTAACAAATGAACAAATCGAAAAATGTCCATGATTAAGTTCATCAACATCATTAGAAGAAGTAAGTCATACAAATAAGCATTCACATAATTTAAATATTGGTGTTGAGGAAGTAGAAAGAGAAGAAAGAGTTAAGCGGTGGTGAGTTGTGAATTGACACGCACTTTGGAGAATCTCTTAAATGATTGAAAATTAAAGATGTTTCATGAAATGATCAACAAAATATGAATCTTTAGGATATGAGATTAGTAATTGATCATTAATGCATTACATTAATTACAAAGTTTAAAACAAGTTGAGTTGGACCTAAAAAGCACATTGATGTTTTAAAGTATTAATAGATGTAGGTATGTGTGTGTGTGTGTGTATATATATATATATATATATATATATATATATATATATATATATATGTATGTATGTAAGTATACATATAAAATCCGGTTTGGTCCGGTTTTATACGGTTTTCATTTTTTTAAATTGAAACCAAATTGTTTTTTACAATACAAAAACCGACTAAAAACCACGGTTTATACCTTCCTGGTTTCGATTCGATTTGGTTCTACTTAGGTTGGTTTGGCTTTACGGTTTTTTTGTTCACCCCTACTAATAATCATGCAATGGACCGCTTCATGTTTGTAAAAACTTCTCCCCCCCCTCCCCTCATCATAGTCATCCTTATAATCATTTTATTTGTTAAGGTTTAAAACCTTTAACCACCTCCCCAGTATGGATTCTCTTAGGTCCATCGTTCTGTTTTTGTCTAAAATAGTTAAATCAAATTATACAATTCATTAAGTGTTGACGTTATATATTCAGTATATTTCATTTCGAGATATTTATTATATAAACGTTCAAATTATTGAATGTTTGAATAACGAAACATACCGTTCGATGATTATCAAGACATCGGATTTCCTATACATCGTATATCTGCTTTAAATTATTAACTAATGAATAAATATAAAGATATGTAATATAAGCTGTTTGGAAAATTCTATGGTGTATCCGAATGCGGATACAGTACTTAAATACATTAAAACTTTTAGTGTATTTACATCATACGGATATATATGATATAAATTTCCTGGGGAAAAGGTGTTCAAAAGTCATTATTGGAAATAATGTGTGGTGACTCCAGATGTATGAATATATCGTGTGGTTCAAAATAAACCATATAATTTCATTCTGCATTTAAATCATGTGCATTCTAATCGTTTCACCCGTCGTTTCATTTCAAAATCCTTTCCTACATAAGTATTTCCACTTCACAATTGATTGTATAGAGTTGTGAAATTGGCGTTTGAAATCAGAAGTAACACAATTTTTTTTGTGTCGACTGCATTCTATAATTTTTTTTTTTAGTAAAACGTCCAAATTTGGAAGAAGTGGGTCAAAACGCCCAAATTTGTACGCATATCGTCCAATTCCATTGATATGCATTTAACCTTCTAAAATACACAAAACCGGTCCAAAATACACAAAAACCGTCCAAATGTGGACGGAACTGTCTAAATTCGGACGAAAAACAAGACACTTTTCAAACCTTTCATCAAATCGCCCAAATTTGGACGATGTAATGAAAAGGTTTGACGGTTTCAAATCCACTTTCAAAGAACCTTATCAAGTTTTATTTACTTTTTTCACCTACTCTTTCACGACCCTCTGCCTTCACCGCTTAATGCACTCAATAATCATCATTGTTGAGTTTGTGGTCCTTCAAACGAAATAAACAATAAAACAATCAATACCGGGTTGTTTTTGCAAAGAAATGGTAAGCATTCATTCACCTAGCAATTATTTACTATTGAAAAATTTATATATCGTGTTTGTTTTTATTGTTAATTGTTCACATGAATGTATTATGTTAAAAGCGCGTTTAATTAGCGTGTTTGTTTTTATTGTTACTTGTTTTTAATGAAAAAAATTTATTTATCGTGTTTGTTTAAATTTGTGTTCAATTAGCGTTGTGTAGTATAAAAGGTATTTAGGGTAGAGAAATGATTAATTTTGATGTTATTTTTGATAATGGAATTGATATTTTGATTATATACATTTTCACTTGTTGTTGAAGCAAGCGTGTTTTATTGGTTTGGTTATTAGTTGATTATGTTGTTGTTGTAGAAAGATGCCAAATCCGCTTTGAAAATATATGGTATCTGCTTTACGAATTTTGTAATAGTATGAGAACATTTTTTTAAATTAGCGTAATGATTATGTTAATTAAAAATTGAACCAAACGACACACTCACCGTTGTTTGAAAACAAAAATCAATATCTCGTGACCGAATTCTATGGTACGCCTCGGCTGACGAGGTTCTTAGAATTGCATGCTTTCCTGGGTGTTTTCGATTCCTTCCGATCCATTGTGTCAAGCCTAATCTCCGTGCTTTGTATTGGGGCTCTCTGGTAGGTAGCTCGTAGAAAATTTCATTAGGTCCGCTTCAATAGAGCATCTTTTCTCGCCCAAGCAACTGGTAATCCTCACCGGAAGTGAGGCACCCTTTAGATCGAAAATATAAGGTCCGTTCCGCCCAGACGGCCTCTGTTCTCCTCGTCATCATCAAGTATTCTATGACGTGGTAAAACCATAATTTATGCTTTCTTACCCCCACGACGTTACAACACAACAGAACACAACGATTATATACCAAAACAATAAACAGATGAATAGTATATGTGTACATATATGTATATATTTGCATATGTATATACATATGTATGTATAGATAGTGTCTATATATGTGTATGTACTTGTATATATGGGTATATATATGTATATGCATGTGTGTTTAAGTGTATACATATGTGTCTATATACAGTATACTTATGTACATAAATATGTACATATATATATGTAAATGTATGTATATATATGTATGAATACATATGTGTCTATATAAGTGTGTATTTATGTACCTATATATATATGTACATAAATATGTGTGTGTATATGTGTATATATGTATGAATACATATGTGTCTATATACGTGTATATATATATATATATATATATATATATATATATATATATATATATATATATATATATATATATATATATATGTGTGTGTGTGTGTGTGTGTGTGTGTGTGTGTGTGTATATATTTGTGTAAATGTAAATGTATGTGGATATATGTATGAATACATATGTCTATATATACGTGTGTGTATATATATATATATATATATATATATATATATATATATATATATATGTACACACTCACACACACACACACCCCCTAATGTATAAATATTATTATTTCATATTCATTTCTTCACAGAAAACTAATGCAAAATTTTTATTCTTTCACAGATGACAACATTTTGTCTATTAGGTTTGCATTTGGCGGAGAGTGGAAATATGATGAAAGAAGCGCATGAGATGGTCTTATAGAAAAGGAACATTTTATATGATTCTTATAAGTAACGATACGACATTGGATGACGCCAAACAGTAAAGTGTGTTCGAAAGTAGGAATTGATGTATCCAAAAATAGATTGGTAATGAAACTTTTGTATCCAAACCGTGAGGGACCGATTGATGTTTCGGATGATGACGACATGGATAGCATACCTTCGTGATGTGCGTAGACAAGAACCTCAGAATCGTGTTAACACGCCGAATCGGTTATTGATGATGATGAGCCGGAAGACAAAGTTGGAAAACACATTTAACTTAAATGAAGAACCGATAGTTGATAGAGGGATTGAAGATTTTACACCGAACTTTATAATATTCGCAATCCCGTGATGATGTTGTACAAACTCCACCAGTCTCAGCCCCTCATGAAAATGTCATCCAAACGAATACATGTTTCGGTGATCAAGTAATTGATGTGTCGAGTGAACGTGGCTATGATTGGGGATTTATTGCAAATATCATTAGTCACCATTGGACTTACCGTGACAATGAACAACGATGGGTCGGATGTGTGCATCTATGAATGAAGCCGAACGTCTCAGGCGTATGTAGATCGACGCGACCCACACACACGATATGGGCGCTTTATGCGAACTAGATGCAAGCACCGATGCAACCGGGCCCTACTATCGGCGCAGATCTTTCACGAGTTATCCGATTGCACCTTTGCAATGTAGAACACCGACCGTGGTCACACATTTGGTATGGCAAGTGTCAATCGCAGTAGAGTGCTCATTTCGGTCCGAATGGACCTTTCCCAAATTCCTCCATGTCCACGTCTTTGAGACGCTTTCGCACCGATAATCCGGATGTATTGTTCATCGGTAAAGGTATAGAGACAAGGAGGATATGAAGGATAAAATGAGTTACCACGCACCGAGGCATGACTATATGTGGAAACTCGTCAGTCGACCAGAAACGTTAAAACTACGATGTTATACTTCCGACCGATGCGAATGGAAGGTTGTCGGTAAGAGGGTTGTTGATTTGAATGTGGACGCAAGGGACGGACAACGCTGCATGATTTTTGAGATAACCGCGACACCTAAAAACCCACACTTGTGGACTAGAGCAACTAACCGACAATCACAGATAGGGCCAAGCCCGGACCTATAGGTCGCTTTCGTAAGGATAGCCTCATAAAACTCGGCAAATGATTCACGACAAAATTTTTACAAGCCGAGGTGAAAAACGCGCTCAACATAGACTGAATTATCAAAGGGCCTATCAATGTAGACAAAGCATTGAACCGATCGGCGAAACGCTTGAAATGTCGTATTGTAAATTATACGCCTACTTTTACATGTTGGAGGTAGAGAATGAAGGAACCATTACGTACATTGTTCCTGATGCGCTTGGCAGGTTCAAGTATTGTTTCATGGCATTAGGATCAAGTATTGAGGGGTTTAAGTACTGTCGGCCAATATTAGTTGTGGACGGTACACATCTTAAAACAAAGTGCGAGGGGACATTGTTAGTAGCGGTGGGTGTAGACGCGGGCGACCATATCTTTCCGTTAGCTTATGCTGTGACCGACGGAGAGAGCCTTCATGCTTGGACCTATTTCATGGTTAACTTGAAGTCGATAATTGGGGAACGATCGACTTGGTTTTCATTTCGCATGAGGTCCAGGTATAATTGGAGCCATTATACGAATATTTCCAACGCTTACCATGGCTATCGCTACCACCACATTGTCATGAACCTGAATAAAAATTTGGTAGCACGGATATTGTCCATTCACCTTCCGGAAAGCAAATTATACGTATTCGTAAACGCGCTTCCAAATATTATTCCGAAGATAATAGACATGGATATCGACCCAACCAAACCTCAGATCGCGTTACCTACAGGAGATTGGAGTCGATAAATGGGCCAGATCACAATTCCCAATTACACGTTACTCAATCATGACAAGCAACTATGTTGAAAGCTTCAACAATGTGATCGTGGATGCACGTAAGATGAGTATCGTGAATCTCTTTGATTACATCCGGCATTGTGTCGTCGGTGGCATTGCGAGAGGAGAGAAAGCGCGAATCTTGCCGCACCGCCTTAGCCCCTGAACTCGAAAAGTTCTTGAATGATGTTGCTCGTGCGGAAAGAATTTCACACCGCATAGTATCGACCGAGACCAGAGATCAAGTTGGAGACATCGATTCTAGTGAGAAAGTGAATATGCGTAAGAGAGAATGTTATGCGGGCGCTTTGGGGACTAAAGTTACCTTGCGTGCATGCTTGTGCTTTGCTATAAGTCACCGCTGTGAGAGTCCCTATGATTATTGTTCCCATTACTACAGAGTCGCCTGCTTACAACGTATATATGAACGGACGTTTTCCCGGCCTTCGTGGAGGATGATTGATTCTTCCCGATCGATAAAAATAAACATTCCCTCACTCCCTACTTTGAGCCTGAGAGTGAGGAAGGAGGAGAAACAATCAGATGGGAGCTAGGCGGGGCCGACCTAGGACCTTGAGGATTCCTTCTCAAGGTGAGCCTACAGTGCTAGGACGAAGCGTAATGCCAACAGAGAGTACAACTCTGTGTTCCGGTAGGAATTGCTCGAATTGCGTGTAACCCCGACATAGAAGGAATAGATGTCCCGCTTCGTGCAGCTTGTTCCCAATTGAATAAACCTTTATTTAATTTTATAAGACATTATGATTGTAACATAAATTTTTTTATTCTGCTTGCTTGCAATTGTTTTATCACATTGATTTTGACATTGTTATATCAATTAGAGGGTGAGTTGTAATTGTTACCTTACATAAGCTATTGTAATTTTTATATCACATTGTTATATCACGGAACGATTAGAGCGAATGTGAAAGTAAACAAAGGTACAAAACTGCGAGATTAATCTGTAATTTTATATCACATTGTGCTTCTCATAGTATTTGCCTCTAACTCGTGTAATGAATGATTATTTTATCCTTTGTATCTATCATTATTTATCACCAAAAAAGTCATAAATTGAAAATAATAAATTTATTAAGATTATCAATATTAAGATTATCAAAATCCATTGAAAAAGATTAGCACTAGCACTCAAATATTATGCATTACAATTGCGAGAAAAAGATTACTCAACACTTAAATATTATACAACAAATATATAGTCGCTATCATGACCGTATGAAACATCATCACAAGATATTCCGCACACCCGCGGACCTAACGCACATAGTTGTGATGAGATAGGAAAAAATATATATCCATCGCTGCGTTGTCATTTGCTATCTCATCGAATCCTCGAGAGAATATACTCTCCGACGCCAAAGTATGATGTAATGGATGCGCACGCAAGTGCATACAAATCAAATGAAGGTAGGGGTGTAGTTCACCGTGCCATACATATTGGTGGCCAAGAACATAATGAAGAAAGGAAGAAATCGACCGCGCCATGACCAGGGGTGAAGGGCGGGTACGCCTCACACGCTCCTGCGATGAGTCTCCCCAAACAAAACAAACATGTCACGCTCTAGTAATTCTGGAACATCAGGAAATAGAAAGAAATCCAAACCCTGAGGATTTTCTGGAATGTCATACTCGTTGTTGATCCATGCATTATTTAAAACGACGGGAACGCCTCGAACAATGACGCACCTTTCATTGATCCGTGTGGTAGATAGACAAGCATGTAATTCACGCACAATAGACCGATTCACGTGTTGAAAGCTTATTGGCATCCGGGGACACCATGCCAACCGTTATCTCAAAACAAGTTTGCAATCAAAGTAGGAAGACTATCTATGTTCAATCGCCTCTCGAACTACAGCTCTTGCCATCCAGGGCTTAGTCACGTACTCACGCCTCCTCTTCTTCGCTCTAAAACGGCTTATGAGAGATCGCTCATCCAACGACAAATCAATTTCCTCGTTGGAAATGAACACGAGAGCATGTGGGTTAGCCATTGAAGGAACACTAGATGAGATAATGAGAGAGTAAAATAAATGAGAAATGGGAGAGATGAATGGTTGTTAGAGGAAATTGGAAAAGATATCCGATTTGGACGCTCATATATGAACAAGATATCTAACGTGTGGGGCCCTCGTCTATTATTGCACTATACCTATGTGTACGCCTCGTGAAATTGGAAAATCAGCCCATTTAACCTCGACATTGATTGATTGATTGAAAGTATAAAACCGTCCGAATCCAAATACTTACCAATATTTTGGATTTGAATCTGTCTAAATTTGGACGGATTCCGTCGAATTTTTGCCGAAATCCGCCTAAATTTGGACGGAAATTTGACGGTCATAACTCACCACCATTTGACGTGTGGGGCCCGTCTATAGTGACACTATACCTATGTGTCCCGCCTAAATGCAATAATCACAACCACTTGAAGTGTGGGACCCGCCGATAGTGACCACACATGTCATGTCTTATCCTTTGACATTGACTACACGCTCATTTCACTTTTTCAAAAATTTCGCCGACACCATGACGATTCAACAAAGAATATTGATTGATTGAAAGTATAAAACCGTCCGAATCCAAATACTTACCAATATTTGGACGGATTCCGTCGAATTTTGGCGAAATCCGCCTAAATTAGGACGGAAACTTGACGGTCATAACTCACCACCATTTGACGGATTCAACAAGAACATTGATTGATTGAAAGTATAGAAACCGTCCGAATGCACTCACTTACCAATATTTGGACGGCGACCACACATGACACGATCGGTGACATCATATTCATCCCCGCCCCATTCTCCCTATATATACTATGAGACATCCCAAATAATCATACAAGAACGAACAATTAAAAGAACTTCGGTTATTTTTACTATACATCAAGCAAATGGATTTTCCAAGTTTCTTTAAAGTTCTTGATGGCGGTTTCGCTACAAGTTTGGTATGTCATTATTAATTAACTTACATTTATATAACTTATATTATGATTGAACCAATGATGATATGTTTCTTTTTTTCATAGACGCTACCTCCAAAGATGGTATAATAGGTGGAATGACACGATGGGGAACATAGATATGACCGCTTTGAAGCCGATTAGGGACATGGGAAGTGAGGATTGGAGCCGCAGACAATGGAACTCTTTGTTTCTTTGGGGAAGGTTGGGAGGAGTATGTGGCGCCATGACTTGAATGAGGGGGAGTTTATAGTGTTTGAACACATAGGGAATTTCATTTTCGACACTATTGTGCCGGATCACACTTCTTGTGAGAAGACTTTTTCATTTCCGATGGTGAAGAAGATGATGCAGTGCAAGTCACCAAAATCCCCATTTTCGATGACGCTGCAACCGGGCAATTTCACGTGGTTATGTGGTGAGAGATGGATTTGATGTCGCTTAGTTGTTTTCTTGTGTAGCTTTCTTCCTCATTGCAATTTTTAACAAAGATTTAAAATTGTTTGTGATTTGTAGAATATTCCAATGCCATTTGCTAGAACAAACGACATGTTGCGAAACAAGACGGCTGAACTACGAATTGCCACAGGGGGATCATGGCGTGCTAGAATTGTAGCTTCTAGTTCAAACTATCAACAAGTTCGTTTAACCGGGTTGAATGATTTCATTACCGACAATGACCTAAATGTTGGAGATGAATGCACCTTTGAAGTCGTTGATGAACCTATAGAAAATCATGTCGTGTTTAATGTGGTGATTACTAGACATTGAAGAGCATTTATTAAGACGTCGTCCTATCCTATTTAAGCCAATGTATCATTACTCACTTTCTTTTTAAGTTTGTAAGCATTGTATGAAAGCCAATGTATCATTACTCTTTCTTTTTATGTATGTAACATTGATTGATTGAAAGTATTGAAACCGTCCGAATTCATCGACTAACCAATATTTTGGACGGAATCTGCCTCTAAGTTGGACGAATTCCGTCCAAATTTTGACGGTCATAATCGACCACCATTTGACGTGTGGGTCCTCGTATATAGTGACACTTTGTATATATGTGTCCTCCGCCTAAATGCAATAATCACAACCACTTGAAGTGTGGGACCCGCCGATAGTGACCACGCATGTTATATATGTAGGACACATATGTACAAAGGTCATGTCTTGTCTTCATCTCGACAATATGGTTATAACTCGACATTGACTACACTGCATAAAATGCATATGGACGTATATATCCACACACTAATCTTGACGGAACCGTCCAATATTTGGACGGCGTCGTCCAATTTGGACGGTCATATATGAACAAGATATCTAACGTATGTGGGGCCTCTGTCTATTATTGCACTATACCTATCTCAGACGCCCTCGACATAAATGCATAAGTCATAACCATTGAAAAGGTGGGACCCGCCGATAGTGACCACATTTGTCGGGCCGATGGGACACGCCCAAATGCATATGGACGTATATATCCACACACTAACTTGACGGAACCGCCCAATATTTGGACGGCGTCGTCCAATTTGGACGGTCATATATGAACAAGATATCTAACATGTGGGGCCTGGTCTATTATTGCACTATACCGAATCTTCTAATTTGGACGGAATCGCCCAATTCGACGGTCTTAACTCATGCGGGGCCCAGAATCGCCCAACCGCCCAAGTAGCCCGCCCAAGTTAAATGGAAACATTGATTGCTTGACAAGACAATACCATGACCTCGTAATTGATTCAATTTGGATTAAAATTTCCAATATTTACGCCAATATAACCCCATCTATACCTTCTCCTCTCTCATTAGTCCTCACGCTTCTTCAAGTTCCTTTGCTCAGAATCTCCCACCTTGTACCGAAATCACTCACATTTTAAAAAACTCCGTGAAAATGTCTCGACTCGATTCCCCTCCTTCGTATATCTCGGATATACAATCCCGATAATCTAATTCTCCCGGCTTGGCATCCTCACCGGCCAGTGAGTCAGCCTAGTATACCTTATGTGTATGACGAGGATACACTGCTATATCGGTTCACAACACAACACGAGCGTGTCAATTGGTCTACATATTTTCATGATATTGCTGTTGTTGCAGAGAGGAGGATGGAATGGGATACCTTACCTACCAGATGCAGAGATTCATACGAAGAAGATCATTGGAGCGCCTCGCTAAGAGTCCCCACCTACCTCCACTATGAATCGATCAATCGTTCGTGAATTCTACACTTTGGTGAGGTCTAAAATTGATCCGGCCATTCCAACTTCAGGGGTGTACACGCTACATGGAGTAAATGTCTTCTTTTCATCTGATTGGATCAATCGCTACTATCGTATACCGTAACTCGAAGCAACCAAATCTCGGACACCCAATTTTACGAATTCCGAATCGCTTGAGTATCCTCGACTATCCTGAAGAATGGCTGCGTGTTTACTTCAATGGATTGGTAGTAGCGTGTATGGTACCGCATACACTTTTAATCCGAGCAATGCCTTAAAAGCTTTTTCGCTTGCCTTTTAACGCGTGAAGTTGATTTTGGAAGTGATATCGTTCGTAGGATTGGTGAAATATCGCTTAACTTGCTTGGTGATGGTTATCTCATTATCCATTTCTTATCACCGCTCTCGCAAGAGAATTTCACGCATCGTGAGTATGACAATGATGACATTGGTGAGGAAAGTATCCCAATCACCTTTTGTGACTTTCCGTGGTTTGTTTAGGGCTGCAGACGCATGGTTTACCTTTGTGACTTTCCTTGGTTTGTCTAGGCTTTGGCTCTTCTATGTCTTTGTTTCTAAAGTTTAATGTAATCGTATTTATATATATTTATCTCTTTGTTTCTAAAGTAAATTCTTGATTTCGTAATCTACATGTCTTACTGAAACTTCTGGTCGATGATGAATGTAATAGATAAACGAGGAAGTGCATTTGCCTCATGTAATAGATAAACTTTTGAGTAAACCGTACTACTTGGAATGAGCTGAATATCAAGGCGTTGAGTGATAATATCAAGAGGTGTAAGTATGTGAAGCCTAGTCCGTCCCGTAATATAATATCAAGATTAGTGTCCCATTACACTAGTCTATCCCACAAAAATAAATCAACTGAATAAGAAACTAACATAAAAAACGAGCCGATATAAACATAAGTTAATATAAATATTACAACGACATAACTTGGTATAAAACAAACAAAATGTCATGCCATATACATCAAATTCACAAAAATAACTACATATCTAAAGATCTATGCACTCGATTAAACATCCGCATGCACATTTTATGTCTAAATAACATCATGTTTTCGTGTCCGATCGCTTCAAACGTAGTGGAGTGCATCATATGCTCGATGAACTTGACCGTATACACCCCACAATCCCCCGCATTGATTGTAAATTTCGATTAATCGCTTGATAATAAGATAATGTACACTATATAGTATTATAAATACATTGACGTTAATAACACTTACGGGATTTTCATTTGTGGTACGCTTCTCGGCTTTAACTATTTTGACAGAAGCGAGGAGGTCGCCATGGATCAAGCATTTTTGGGTGGTTACGTAGTCGATCATTCGCCCTCAAGCACTCTCTCAACACCACACCAAAGTGTTTCAAAGTTTCATGGATTTCTCGGTGCGATTCGTACTTTGTCCACGCCAGACAATCAAACACTAAGGCCTGCCATTTTGGAATAGAAAATTGAATAGCAGCCCAAAGTTGTCCGTGATATATGGCCCAGGCATGTACACCACCGAGTTTACATCCCATTTTGACGCGATCTCCTCATATCATCTCAAACCTCTACCGCCTCAAGCGTCCCTTCCTTGGTCCTTCCTCCAAGTGCGCAAAATCAAGCGAGCCCAGAGGAGATGACGGTCGAATTGGGATGAAAGGCATCCGGATATGCTTCCGTTGACGGCGACAGTCCAGGTACCCATCCACATGTCAGTCCGCATTCAAAAATAAGGTGCAGATGATGCAAATCAAACATATGAAAATTTCATAAATATGAATATGATTTCACAAAGATACATACCGCTCCATCTAGCTCTTTCAGATTTTCGTGGAGGCGAGCGAAATACGCTTTGTCCGCCTTTTCATCTATACTCGATCCTCCAACGTATCCGGCTGTAGGAATATATATAGCGGGTGGCGCTCTTGTTCGTACTCGGTCGTTGAAACGCTTTTCCAAAGGTTGAGGGAATTTTTCAATGGCGCCCATCTGTCACCGCCTGGAAGATTGACTCTGAACGACCCGTCCGCTTAGATGTTTTGGTGGGTTAATAGTCCGACGGGTCGTCAATCTTCTCGTCCGGTTCACCGTCGCCTTTCCTTTCCCCACGCCAGCCACTTGGACCACCCGCTATACTGAAGGACGAAAGTTATACTACATGCTTATTGACAAACTAATTTCTAGTTACCAAATAAAAATGCACACACTTACATCATCAATCCCACTCAGACCGGAGTTTCTTCCGTCGTAGAGGCTCTTAACGTATTGTCGGGAGTTGTCGTACCATGTATTAAAGAGATAATGAATTAACGAGAGTAATAATATAACCTACTTTCGATTAAATAAGGAAATCAAACAACTTACCATAATTCATCTCGGCTCTATAACAAATCCTCGACCGTGACATGGCCTCGGAGTACCTATGCAAATTATAATCGATATCGCCAATTAGAAAATAAGAAACAATAAAATGCGTATGTTGATGTCACGAAATACCTATCATATGGTCCGTGTCGAAGCCCTCCTCGGGTGTACGCTCCCAAGCCTCTCCCGAGTATGACTGGGATCCCGAGAATCACGGCCTGTAGGTGTATCGGTCTTCCGCTACCTTGTGGGGTCACTAAACCACCCTCTGCGAGTCGAGCCTCAAACCGGATCGCCGGCTACCTTGTGGGGTCACTAAACCTCCTCTCGGGAGTCGAGCCCGAGCACCGGATCCTGGTTACAAGCATATTAATATATTAGATTCGTGTGTAAACAATAGAAATACGGGTGTCAAATTATTATGTGCAAGATAATTCATACCGCTTAGCTAATCATTTGCTCCATGAACAATCTAAATCGACTCTTGAGTTCAAATTAACTCACCACTAGTGTCCCTTAACTCGTAGTCGCTTTTGCCAACGAAGCTCTCAACCCCGACTCGGTATTTGCCCACGCAATCTTAGAAGCTCAACTCCGAGTCGGTTTTTTCAAATGCACTCTTCGAGCTCTCAACTCCGAGTTACTTCTATCCAACTCTTGTTGGATGAGTTCGAATAAGATCGGCCTCGGTGGCTCAACCAAACGTTTACGATATCGTCCGATCGCTTTCCAGGTTGGCGAGGTAGTCGCATGCTCATCCG